>JARHVA010003129.1:107500-112500 GCA_037957365.1 Torreya grandis
CTTCTCAATAAAGGTTGGATGATCCATGTTTAGCCATTCCATATCTTGCTTTCATGTTGAGTGACTTAGTCACTTGTACCATTGTGTGTAGCTCCATACATAATTCACATCATGCATAGTGGTAATAAACATGTTACATAACCTTCACACTTAAATCACCTACCTATAGCTCCAAACATCATGCACATCTCACATAACACTAGGATCCATGCTAAAAAACTCAAAAAAAAATCAACCTATACTCTAATAAATAGATGTGATGCATGTGATGTTTTGATGGCTTAGGTAGTCAGAGGCTTAGAGGCACCATCATGTACCTATTTTTTGAGATGCAAGATCAATGTCATTTGACATAATTCCATATTTTTTGCACCACTGAATTATAACTCCCTATACAACATACAGTAAAATGTGCCATGTTTCACCATGTAAAAAACATCTATGTATTACCTAAAAACATATTGATCAATCCTCTTCTAGAAATTATAGGTTACTCATAAATCATGTGGTCACTCCCTACCACACTGCTCCATGCCAAGTGGAAATTATAAAGCATGTGTTATTCTATAGAATCTATTAGCATGCCACGCACCTAGAAATCAAGCTTTACAACCATCAGAAGGTGAAGATTCCCACATGAAATCCAAAGTGGATCAACTCACATAATGGTTATTTATGCCTTTATGGTCTAATAATACATGTATACACATTTGTAGCATTAGATAACAAGTAAATAGGTATAAAATAAGCAACCATACACCTCCCTCAATAGTATGTCATGTACAAAATCTACATATTAATATAATTTATGTTTTAATTCTATTTTTTATCTATCATGTTTTAATTAAAATTAATTCTTTCACATATGTATACAACACATCTTGATCCTCATCTAGAGTGTTTTCAATGTTCTTAACTTACAATCAAGCATTTTTGTTCTTATTCTCATTTCCTAGATTTCAACAGTTCATTGGATATGGAGTATATAGACACTGATTTAATTTTTCATGCTCTCATATGTTTTTAGGGCCACATTTTTTCATATTCCAAACATACAATATTGGATGTTAGATCTAGAGTCTTTACAACCCTCCCTTGTGGAAATTAGGTGTTTTCTCTCTCCTTTTGAATTTCATCTCATTTCTATCATGATAATGACTTCCATAACTCTAAATAAGTTTATAGACAATAAATGTGGCTTCTTTATATCCAATTCACTATTTAAATTTTATTTTTATTCACACACATATCAAATTAGGTCATTATGTAGGCACCTAAGTTTTGTTCGGGACTAGTTATTTGTTATGATGCTAGTTTATTTGTATGTTTTCAATTATTTGTCCAAATTAGGTTTGAATTAACATGGGTTCCTCATTTTTATTATAAATTAGACATGTTCTTATATATTCTCATTTCACCCTCCCATTTCACCTTGATTCTTCACACTTTATCTTTCCTCACTACTTGGTTTCTTGGTCCAAGTAATGTGAGATAAACATTAGTTGGTTTCTTCTCATGTTTCAAGGACAAAACATGTCAAGGAGGAATGACATTTGGTGTACACAGGGATATTATATTATGATGTATATGTGTTGATAGATATTTTGACATGTAACACACATCCCCCTTAATTACTTATATTGCTCAAATATATTGGGTCAAAAAAGTGACTTGTGTTATTAGTTATATTAGGTAATGAATCAGTGAATATTGGGATAAGGAGTTTACCAATCCATTTTAAATAATTGAGATCTATAAAAAAGAGATGAATATCTTTGTGAATAGTGTCAAGTAAGTGAAGAGTATTATATTTGGTATAAACATATTGGAGGTTATACCCACTTGAAATTACATTCCCATATTGTGAGATCTTGTGAAGCTTTTCCTTCCTTAAAGAGTATTGTATGGTGTTACCTTACCTTAAAGTTAATTATTCCATTGTTGAGTACATTATATATTAGGTCATCTTGTACAACTAACATCTCTTGTGTGGTGTGGTCCCTATTATATTTTGAACATTTTTGTGATTTTTTGGATTATTTCCATTATTATATGTGGAGATCTTACCAGAATAAGAAGTTGGGAGTGATAAATGTATTTAATAAATAAAAAAAGGAAATATAAGACTAAAATTATGATTAGATATAAGATTTGAAAGAACATAAGAATAGAATGGTAACCCAAATAGGTAAACCTTTGACAAAACAATATTTATAAAATAATACAATATAAGATAATCCTATCAAAGGAAAGTTTTATGATAAGAGATAATTTTTAATGAATCCAAGGAAAGAGAGTATAAGAGAAAAAGTCTCTAACATGTATCCAAGTCATGAGTAGGGGATCCTTTATGAGAACGAGCTAGAAGGACCAAATCATTGACAAGAGAAGCAAAATTATTTAAGAGATGGTGTGAGGTATAAGGTTCCTAGATATGTATGTTCTCTCGAAAAGGTTAAGTCCTCAAGCTCGTCTATGTAAGTCCCATAGAGATTTGAAAGAGAGGGCTCTACAGTTTGACTCCAATTATATTTTTTACTTTTAACTAAGTTAGAGTCATTGAGTTATTTCAGAACCAACCTACTATTTTTTTTAGGACCTCATAATTGTACTAATACAAAGATTTAAAATGTCCATTGGCATTGTATGACCATTATCGAAGCATTGATAATGTTCATTGTTGGGAAATTTAATTCTATCACAATGAGAATGAAACACACTCATTGTCTTCATCCTCAAAATTGGTTTTATGGGAAATTATTAAATATTTGTGTAAATGACAATGATACAAATAAAGTTGATGTTGACAAAGAGATGTAGAAAATAAAGCTTTGTTGTATAAAAAGGGATTATACCTAGGTGTGACACAGCTCATTTAAATGGAAAAGATGTTAAAAAATGGCAACATTGGCATCCTTCCACAATAATTTAGGATCCAGTTGACAAAGGAATGCAACAAATAAATCACTAAGTATTATATATGGGGTGTGACTTATGAGTAGAAATGATCAATGACAAGTTACCTTATACAAGGCTACAAGCTACTTATGTTGCTGCTAGGAAAGAAGCTTGTTGTATGTGGCAACTTGCACACATAAAATGATTTCACACCTTCAAGTGGTTTGTAAAATCACAAATACTACCTAGTCTATTGGAGTAAATGTTAACACTAGTCTACATATTCTGATCAACTTTAAATAACATCTAAATATTGATTTATACTTGTTTTGAGTTGCAATACCATTAGATAATGTGGGATTTTGGACACATTTTTATTGCCACATTTTATTGATTTTAATTTTTACTCATTTTCATTCAATAAATATGTCTATTTTGATATGGTTGGTTACAACCTTGATGAAACATACTACATAGTACATACTAGGTGGCATTACAAGGTGGATATATTAGAAATGAATTACCTATGTGAAGGCAATACAAACCACTATTAAAACTACTAATTACTTAGATTCATGCTCTTTAAATTGAATTTAAACTTATAATGATGAATTAATTCATCCATGCAACAACATTATTATTTAGATTCTATGTGGCAAGTAAAATACCCGAAAAAGAAATTGAAGATTGTTGATGCTTTCCAAAGATAGTTCAAAGATTAAAGGTGTGGTTAATATTTTTAAAATATCCTTATAATCATTCCCACCCACTTGATTTGAAGCTAAAACATTATAATTTTTTGAAAATTAGTGCATCCAAAGCTATGACAGAGTTATCTAACTTCTGCCTAATCAAGATAGTCTTTTAATTATTTATGTCAAAGTTACCTAATTTATGAATAGCGTGAATAATTTAAAATGTGTTTGGGAATATTAAGGGAAGGAATAATGAGGGTGAGGAAGATAAAAAAAAAAGAGTAAAGATAATAAATGATGATCAACAAGGGGAAACTAGGAAGAGATGAAAATTTCCTAAATGAGAGGAATCATCTTACTATTGGTAAGGACATAATCAACCATAGTAGCATCTCAACTACTAGGAAAACAAGAGATATTTTTACAATTGGAGAAGTAGGAAATTCACCAAATTAAATAATGTATCTCATGTAATATAAAGCATTACAAAATACAATAAAGGGGCTTGAACATTCTTTACTCCAGCATCTTTCCATCTTGAACTTATAAGTTAGACTTTTGCATATTTTGGAGACAACTGATTACTATGCATATATGTCAAATTTGGGCTTCAATCACACATGAAATTCATTCTTCACTAGGATTTTCTAGGTATGTAGCCAATTAAAAATATCTCCAATTCATATTATGTCATGTGGAATGGAATCTTTACTAGCATTTGTTGGATTTGTAGCACATGAAGAAAGCATTCAATTTGATCATGTTGTGATATATAATTGCAATGTTCCTCTCACTCCTATGGAAATCATGTTCCTCAAATGTTCATGTGGTTTTCATCTTCCCACATTTCACCTATTTCAAACCTATAGTGACTACAAATACTTTATTTTCGATATTGAGTCAAACTTAACTAAAAATCATGTTTGTCCTTTGTTGTCCATAGCTAGATTAAGCTCATTAAGGAGGGCCATTAATACTCATTATGGAGGACCATGACATATTTAGCACCCTTTAGATCACCGTTCAACCTCCTCTTACTCGTACCAATGGATGAATCTCATTAAACCAAATCTTTAATGCAATCAACATGCAATTGCAATGTAATATAAATTGTGATTTTACTTCTATGTATATATATTATTCTCTCTCTATCATCTATATGTAAACCTCAATATGCATGTCTTTCTAGGACCATTCTCTTCGATTTGGGTGCAAGGGAAACCATATGAATTTTAGTTTGATGGTGATAGCATGAATAATCTCATCTCTTTTGAAACCATCAAGTGGATAAATCTTCCAACCATGCCTCATGCATGCTTACCACTTGGGATGGATCGATTAATATGAAACCAAAGGTATACATATCACTCAAAAATGATGTTTTTCATATGTTATCCATCCTTTCAT